>OW285215.1:0-22500 GCA_935421205.1 Xylocampa areola | reverse complement strand
AACCACTACTATTCTAGTTTATTTTTATTACATATATATTTGTTGTATTACACGGGTAGGACATGTATATGTTTACTCTATCTTATTCTATTACACTAATTTCAATATTATATTTACGTTACAGTTTTTTATTTTATTTAGTCTACTACTATTCTTATTTCTACTTAATACATTGTTCCTATGCTTACATACGAAATACTTCAGTATTTTATGAAACATAGTTTTAGTTGCTAGTTTTATTACGTTCTATTACTTTATTTGCTATATATACACAGTAGTTTATAAATTTTTGTCTGTTTTTGCCGGTCATTACATCCCCTATGATCCCTCTAGTCAATTTAATATTTATTTCCTGCTCTAGGTTAAAACGCTCTTTCATATTTACAGGACATTCAAGGAGAATGTGTGAAACTGTTTCGTCCACACTCGGATCGCAAATGCACGATGGGCTATCCTTGCACTTGAATCGGTTCAAGTATTCAGAGAACCCACCGTGTCCCGTCATAATCTGTGTGAGTACACCTGTTGGCCTTACCTTTTTTACTACACGGAATGCCGCTACAGCGTCAGGAAGAAACATTTTCGTCACCGAGGCTGTCTCGCCTGTCACATATCTCCGGTTCCATTCGTCGAGCGAAACCATGCGGATCTGGCGTCTGACGAATGAAATCGGACACTTGTCATAGTCCGGCTTCCTCCGTGACGTCAATGCTGCTTCTTTCGCCAATTCGTCCGCCCGCTCATTTCCCGGCAATCCCGCGTGGGCCTTGATCCAGAACAGAGACACAGTTCTATTCTGTTTCACGGCCTGTGCCAAGTTGGCACGCGCGTGCACCGCCAGGGGATGGAGCGAGCCATAGTTTGCAAGCGTCTGCAATGCTGACATCGAGTCGCTATACAAACCATAGCTGGCTTCTTTGCGCTTGAGGATCAAGTCCGTTGCCCTACAAATGGCCAGAAGTTCCGCCTGGTAGACTGTGCAGTACGCGGCGAGGCTGAGTTTGAGGTTCTGGATTTCGCCTTCATTATCCCATATGGATAATGCGGCTCCGACCTTTCCCTCAATCCTACTGCCGTCAGTGAAAATTCGCACTGTCTGCACATTGTTGCTGTCCACAAGCTGTTGGTCTGCCAAGCACATGAACTCCAGGGGCACGTGTGTAGCTGGGTGAGGGGCTTCAGCAAATCCCACCATATTTTCGATCTCTCTATCTCCCGGCATAAACTGGGACGACCCTTTCCTTGCTTCATACATGGCGGCTGCCTCTTGTATGCGCAGGTCTAAAGGAAGTATCCCAGACAGTGCCAGTGCTGAGTTGAGAGAGACTGTACGGTAGGACTTGCAGAGCTTCTGGACAAATCCTCGTTGGATGGAGCCTAGCTTCTTCCGTATTCCCAGCTTTTTTGTGGCTGGCGCCCAGGCGCCGGCCGCGTATGTGACGATCGGTTCTATTGTGGCTGTGTAGATGGCGTGTATGACTTCACTATTCAGTCCCCAACTGACTTTGGCCGCTCGAGACAACTGCTTGTATATTTCGGCAGCCCTTTTGCAGATGTTCGCAGTATGGTCATTGAAGGTCAACTTTTCGTCTATTGTCAGACCCAGCAGCTTTATTTGTTTAACAAGTCCGATGTCGACCCCGGCCATGCTCAGGCGTGGGGCGTCGTACTTAAGCTTATTGGTTATAAGCATCGCACAGGTTTTATGCGGTGCAAACCTAAGCTTATTTCGGACACCCCAGTCCAGGACATGGGCGAGGGCTGCATTGGCTATACTGTTGATTTCGCTCGCTGTGTCTCCATCCACTACCAACACGATATCGTCAGCAAACGCCTGCACGTAGTTTCCTCTTTTTTCTAGATCCTTGAGTAGTGGATCCAAGAGGAGGTTCCACAGGATTGGGCCACCAATTGACCCCTGAACACAGCCCTTGTTTGTCTCTCGTGTGCACTCCTCCCCGGCATACCTCACATTGACTTTTCTGCTGTCGAGGTAGCTGTCTAGCAGCCTCCTAATGTTCACCGGGCACTTTTCCTCAGCCAGCCTGACCCTAATTGCTGGCCACCATGCGCTGTCGAAGGCCCCCTCTATATCCAACGACACCAGGACAATTAGCTTTTTCAGCCGCAACTTGTCCTGTATGTGTTTTATTAGGGTATAGAGGGCGTCCTCGGTGCTCTTCTGGGGCATAAAGCCAAACTGACGAGTACTAAGCCGCGGCACAAGCTGCCATTT
Organism: Xylocampa areola; assembly: GCA_935421205.1. NCBI lineage: Eukaryota > Metazoa > Arthropoda > Insecta > Lepidoptera > Noctuidae > Xylocampa > Xylocampa areola. Next base: position 20,264 of record OW285215.1, on the reverse strand, counting down.
GATCCTTGCTACTATCATCCTCTCCAGGACCTTCCCCAAGACCGGCAAGAGACCTATCGGTCTGTATGACTTGGGGTTCAGGTAGTTATCCTTGCCCGGTTTTCTGAGAACCACCACCGTGGCCTCTTTCCAAATTTTTGGGAAGTGTGCCAGTTCTAGGCATTTGTTATATAGGGCAAGGAAAGCGTCCGGGTCCTGGCAGATCGCTCGACAGCAGATATCCGACGTGAATCCATCCAGACCAGGGGCCTTCTTCGGATTAAAGCCTCCAACTGCTGCCTTAAGCTCCATCGGTGTAAATGGTGGATCATGGTATTCATCATGGTGCCACTCATTTATCCGACAGGCCGCTTCCCTAGTGAGCTTGTGGTCTGCGTTATCCGCCTCCTCTGTATCCTTTGGATAGAATGTGTCGGCAAGTAGGGCTGCCGACTCCTTTGGGTTAAGGAATGCACCATTTTTTGACAGGGTCAGGTCTTCCTGTCTCCTGGCGGTCCTTCCAATTATCCGGTATATCCCCTCCCACACTCCTTCGCGATCCTGTTTCCTACAGAACTCTTTCCAGCTGGTGATTTGGGCATGTTTTGCTTGGCACTCATAAAGACTTTTCGCCTCCAGGTACTGGCCAACGACTGTCGCTTTTGGCCAACGACTGTCGCTTTTCGGACCGGTGCGGCGTTGCGGATGCGGTTCTTCTTCCTGGCTACATCCTTTTTCATCGCCGCAAGCTCCTTGGACCACCACGGAACGGTGAGTTTAGTTTTATTTCTAATTTTAGGGATAGAGTTCTCGCAGGCTTTTTCTATTGCATTTCTATATTTAATTACTAATTGTTCTAAGTCGTGTTTACTATTAATTGAATTTATTTTATCTAATTTTATGTCACTAACTAATTTTAATTCCTGGAGTGTTTCTTTAAATTTGTCCCAGTCTGCCTTTATTGTGTTAAATATCCTAGTGGTTCGAGTGATATTTATCCCTTTTTCTCGTTTTAGCCTAACATTAAATAAAATAGTGTTGTGGTCCGAGCTCGTGGCTCCTGTGTCGACCCTCCAGTCATCCACCAAGTCAAACATGTCCAGAGAGCACGCCGTGACATCCACATGGCTCGTTAACGTCCTCCCACCTCTTATGGTGTCGAAAGTAGGCGTGTCTCCTGTGTTAAGTACCTGAAGCTCTAACTCTTCCAGGACCCCTGACATCTCTTCTCCCCTGGGGTCCTCTATGGTGCTGCCCCACCAGCTACTTTTTGCGTTAGCGTCTCCCCCTATTAACAATCTACCGGTGGCTACTTCCTTTTTGATCTGGGTCAGCTGGTCCAGGTATGGCCCTATGGGTTTATCTGGCTCAAAGTAGTAGGAGACTACTGCGATTTCCCAGGCTTTGGTCCGGATCCCCACTACAACGATGTTATTTGTAGCGAGTTTTGGGTAGGGGATGACGTCTAAGTCATCATCAAAGACAGCTATTGCCGCTTTAACTCTCCCACTTCCATCGACCTCGCACTGGTAGATTCTCGCTCCACGGTAGCTCTTCATACCTCTCGACCCTCCCACATACGGCTCCTGAATCAGTGCCCACGCGATCTTGCGTTCACTGGCCTCTAAGAAGAGTTCGATGGTCGCCAGTTCCTTCCGTTGTAAGTTTGCTTGAACCACGCGGTATGGTCTTGTGTTCTGTTCTGCAGGTGGGTACCCAGGAGCATCCTTAGCAATATGCTACAGCTGCGCGGGCTATGGCGTCCCATTTCTTTCGAACAGCGCACTCTGTGCTGAAGGCATTGTGGTCAATTTTTTCGGCCTTTGCGTGCATGCAGTTGCAGCATGTTGGGGTTGATCCTGCGAGCCAGTCCGCACACTCGGTCTTCAAGTGCGGTCCTCCACAGTGGCTGCACTTTTCCAAGGTATCTGTGCAGAAACGTCGAGTATGTCCATACCCGAGGCAGAGTGAGCATTGGACGAGAGGACTCTGATCCTCAGCTCTAATGCGCTGGAGATCTATGTATACATATCCTCTTTCCGTTATTCGTCGCCAGATGTTCGGCGAGGTGCTCAGTACTACGTGTCCTGTGTGCGGGTTCCTGGCTTTCTTCCTATATTTTATAACAAGGTTATTTGCCTCACCGTCCAAGCCATGGAAGACTTCCGGATTTTGATTGCGAAGAGCCTTAATGACGCCCTCGTCGGTATTTACCGATAGGACGTCCCTAAGGATCAGCAATGGATCCCTATTTCTAATCTCTTCCACGGTGAGGTCAGTTCCATTTTTCTCTAACCTGTCTTTAATTTTGTTTCTTTCTTCTTTTGTTTCAAACCCCATTATAATCTTCCTATTCTTTGCCTTTCTTACTCTTTCTACTTTTACCCAGCCCTCCTTCGCATCTACCGCCTTCCTTACCCTCTCCAGAACCTCCTCCCCGGTTTCGGTTTCTCGTGTTGAGGAGACTACCACGGAGTGCAACGTCGCTCGTCCTGGGGCATGAGCCGTGGTTTGGCTGTTGTGCACAGCAGCCATGGACGCGTAACTTCTCTGTTCAGCAGTGTCCTTCGCTGTCAAGGCATCTCTTAGCAGCTCCATTTGCTTAAGATTTTCCTTAAGCAATGTGCTATTTGCTACCAGATGCTGTGTGAGATCTTCGGTACGACCAGTTTCCTCGCTGGGAGAGGTCAGGCTAGTCTGGTTTATAGGTAGGGCAGGTGCAGCATCGTCAGTGGTGGAGGATCTATGTGCCTTTTCCGACTCTTTAACGATCTCATAGAGCCGTGTTATCATTGCCAGTACTTCCATTTTTATTTCGGTCTTCATATTTTTTGAGTTGCCCAAATGAAGCTTTGCTTTATTTAGACAAGCTCTCGCCTCCGTTGTTAAGTCAGGGTACTTCTGCCCGGTCTTTTTACAGGGCCCTGAAGCTTCACCGGAAGCTCGCCGCGCCCCCAGAGAGCCGGGGACGTATGCGACCGACGGAGTTAAACCAGGTTTCTGGTTGGCCGAGGATTTTGCCTTAGGCTCTGCGTTCCCGGCTTCCCAGTCCCCTATGCTTTTTCTGACGCTTGGCTGCGATGTCCCAGCTTTCTCTGTTGACCGCGGCGAGCCTCCGGGGCTCTGCGAGTCCGCGTCTTTCTTAGCCGGTGTGCGTATCATACTGTGATCGTTAATTACTGATCCTGTCAGAGAACAATCGTTACTTCTTGACTGTATCCCTGTATAGGGGGGGACAGTCAAGTAAAAACAATGTAAAAAGTCAATTAAAATATGTATAAATAATTTCTTTAGGTCCCGTTCTGTCAAATTTGTGGTTTCCAGAACCCCAATGTGGTGTCGGTCAAATTTCTAATAAAATAAAAAATAAAAATATTCGAAACTCTATGTAGAGTTAGTCTCTATGATTAATAGGGTAGCTCTCCCCAAGCCCTTTCAGACGAACCCCAACACGGGATACCTACTCCAACGGGTTTAGGAGAAAACACGGTCCGAATTTTTGGTTTTTTGATGCCGGTTTTATCAAATCCCAGTCAGGCAACGTTCTCTCCAAAACCGCTCGGCCGAATACCACCGTGTCTGGGCTCCCCTTACTTGGCTCGGCGAGATCTATCACGTGAGTAGGTTTTCAGGCTGAAAAATTTTTTTTTTTCCCGAAAAAGACCCGCAACTTCCCTAGGCGGATAGAGGAGGGGCAGTCAGTGTTTTCAAAGAAAACCCGAGCCTTCTGCGACCCCCGGTTCGGGAGTTATCCGTGCACGAAAATAGTTTGACAGCTCTTAAAACTGTCAAAGTCAGATTTCAATCCGGTACAACTTTCCTTACGGTGGCCGCAGAACACCCGTGTTTGGACTCTCTCGGCTCGGCTCGCCACGCTCCGTCACGTAATTTAAACTTTGTATTTAAGGGTGGAAGCGTTAAGGGTTGCAAAATGTGCAGACAAAACACAGTCTCTTCAACACACTATTACTAATATAATAAGCAAAAATAAATTTTTAAAATGTTTGGTGCCGGAGTCTATGTCAATGGGGTGACTTCACCCTAGGGGGTTGAAATTTTTCCAAAATGATGCGCGTGTGTCGAAGGGTTTGACTCCGGTTCAAACCGTGGGGGGGGGTCAGGGGGGGGGGACCCGGAAAAAAATGTCAAAAATGACCTAGGACGCACCGTTTTCCTGGAAAATGGAAAACAAGTTTTCCTGCGGTTTGTCGAACCTCCTAGTTATAAGTTAAAAAATGTTTTCTTAAATGTTATGGTCTTAAAATTATGTTTAAAAATATCATTTAGAAGCTAAGAGAAAGGGCATTCATACAATATATTTTGTATAATTAATACATTACCCAGAAGGGGTAGCAAAATTTTTGAAAAAAGAAAATGCGTTACCACTAACCGCAAATAAAACTTTTTCTATGACAAAATTGATTTAAAAATTCTGAAAAAATAATCTACACTTAAATTGAAAATCTGAAGCAACAAAAATTTTTTCAGATTTTTTTGGGGTAGTTTTGAGCGCCCACGTGATTTTCTACATCAACTATATAAATTTTTTAAGGCTTAAATATTAACAAATTACATCAAGTGGGGTATCATATGAAAGAGCTTGAGGAGCTCTTTCAGGTGAGCCCAAAAAATTTTAGGGTTGTCGATTAAAATTAAAAATGACTTAACTTTTAAAGATTTTCTTTTTTCTTTGATGAACAGAAGTCAGTTTCTTAGCTTCGCGTGGTCCGATTTCAACAATCGAGGTGTCGGATTACTCGTCGTGATGTCTCTCGTTCATTTCGGGTATCAGGTCAGCTCCAGATGTCCAGGATGCGCAAGCACGTGCCCACGTGGTTTTGAGGATTTTGCCCTAGCTTGAACAATTTTCACCGGAAAATTTTTTCTTTCTTGAGAGTAGATACACCTCGCAACAGGCAAGATTCCCACAGTTGAAAAAAGGGGGGTTGTCGATCTTGTGGTTAGGTTAGGTTAGGTTAGGTTAGGTTAGGTTAGGTTAGGTTAGGTTAGGTTAGGTTAGGTTAGGTTAGGTTAGGTTAGGTTAGGTTAGGTTAGGTTAGGTTAGGTTAGGTTAGGTTAGGTTAGGTTAGGTTAGGTTAGGTTAGGTTAGGTTAGGTTAGGTTAGGTTAGGTTAGGTTAGGTTAGGTTAGGTTAGGTTAGGTTAGGTTAGGTTAGGTTAGGTTAGGTTAGGTTAGGTTAGGTTAGGTTAGGTTAGGTTAGGTTAGGTTAGGTTAGGTTAGGTTAGGTTAGGTTAGGTTAGGTTAGGTTAGGTTAGGTTAGGTTAGGTTAGGTTAGGTTAGGTTAGGTTAGGTTAGGTTAGGTTAGGTTAGGTTAGGTTAGGTTAGGTTAGGTTAGGTTAGGTTAGGTTAGGTTAGGTTAGGTTAGGTTAGGTTAGGTTAGGTTAGGTTAGGTTAGGTTAGGTTAGGTTAGGTTAGGTTAGGTTAGGTTAGGTTAGGTTAGGTTAGGTTAGGTTAGGTTAGGTTAGGTTAGGTTAGGTTAGGTTAGGTTAGGTTAGGTTAGGTTAGGTTAGGTTAGGTTAGGTTAGGTTAGGTTAGGTTAGGTTAGGTTAGGTTAGGTTAGGTTAGGTTAGGTTAGGTTAGGTTAGGTTAGGTTAGGTTAGGTTAGGTTAGGTTAGGTTAGGTTAGGTTAGGTTAGGTTAGGTTAGGTTAGGTTAGGTTAGGTTAGGTTAGGTTAGGTTAGGTTAGGTTAGGTTAGGTTAGGTTAGGTTAGGTTAGGTTAGGTTAGGTTAGGTTAGGTTAGGTTAGGTTAGGTTAGGTTAGGTTAGGTTAGGTTAGGTTAGGTTAGGTTAGGTTAGGTTAGGTTAGGTTAGGTTAGGTTAGGTTAGGTTAGGTTAGGTTAGGTTAGGTTAGGTTAGGTTAGGTTAGGTTAGGTTAGGTTAGGTTAGGTTAGGTTAGGTTAGGTTAGGTTAGGTTAGGTTAGGTTAGGTTAGGTTAGGTTAGGTTAGGTTAGGTTAGGTTAGGTTAGGTTAGGTTAGGTTAGGTTAGGTTAGGTTAGGTTAGGTTAGGTTAGGTTAGGTTAGGTTAGGTTAGGTTAGGTTAGGTTAGGTTAGGTTAGGTTAGGTTAGGTTAGGTTAGGTTAGGTTAGGTTAGGTTAGGTTAGGTTAGGTTAGGTTAGGTTAGGTTAGGTTAGGTTAGGTTAGGTTAGGTTAGGTTAGGTTAGGTTAGGTTAGGTTAGGTTAGGTTAGGTTAGGTTAGGTTAGGTTAGGTTAGGTTAGGTTAGGTTAGGTTAGGTTAGGTTAGGTTAGGTTAGGTTAGGTTAGGTTAGGTTAGGTTAGGTTAGGTTAGGTTAGGTTAGGTTAGGTTAGGTTAGGTTAGGTTAGGTTAGGTTAGGTTAGGTTAGGTTAGGTTAGGTTAGGTTAGGTTAGGTTAGGTTAGGTTAGGTTAGGTTAGGTTAGGTTAGGTTAGGTTAGGTTAGGTTAGGTTAGGTTAGGTTAGGTTAGGTTAGGTTAGGTTAGGTTAGGTTAGGTTAGGTTAGGTTAGGTTAGGTTAGGTTAGGTTAGGTTAGGTTAGGTTAGGTTAGGTTAGGTTAGGTTAGGTTAGGTTAGGTTAGGTTAGGTTAGGTTAGGTTAGGTTAGGTTAGGTTAGGTTAGGTTAGGTTAGGTTAGGTTAGGTTAGGTTAGGTTAGGTTAGGTTAGGTTAGGTTAGGTTAGGTTAGGTTAGGTTAGGTTAGGTTAGGTTAGGTTAGGTTAGGTTAGGTTAGGTTAGGTTAGGTTAGGTTAGGTTAGGTTAGGTTAGGTTAGGTTAGGTTAGGTTAGGTTAGGTTAGGTTAGGTTAGGTTAGGTTAGGTTAGGTTAGGTTAGGTTAGGTTAGGTTAGGTTAGGTTAGGTTAGGTTAGGTTAGGTTAGGTTAGGTTAGGTTAGGTTAGGTTAGGTTAGGTTAGGTTAGGTTAGGTTAGGTTAGGTTAGGTTAGGTTAGGTTAGGTTAGGTTAGGTTAGGTTAGGTTAGGTTAGGTTAGGTTAGGTTAGGTTAGGTTAGGTTAGGTTAGGTTAGGTTAGGTTAGGTTAGGTTAGGTTAGGTTAGGTTAGGTTAGGTTAGGTTAGGTTAGGTTAGGTTAGGTTAGGTTAGGTTAGGTTAGGTTAGGTTAGGTTAGGTTAGGTTAGGTTAGGTTAGGTTAGGTTAGGTTAGGTTAGGTTAGGTTAGGTTAGGTTAGGTTAGGTTAGGTTAGGTTAGGTTAGGTTAGGTTAGGTTAGGTTAGGTTAGGTTAGGTTAGGTTAGGTTAGGTTAGGTTAGGTTAGGTTAGGTTAGGTTAGGTTAGGTTAGGTTAGGTTAGGTTAGGTTAGGTTAGGTTAGGTTAGGTTAGGTTAGGTTAGGTTAGGTTAGGTTAGGTTAGGTTAGGTTAGGTTAGGTTAGGTTAGGTTAGGTTAGGTTAGGTTAGGTTAGGTTAGGTTAGGTTAGGTTAGGTTAGGTTAGGTTAGGTTAGGTTAGGTTAGGTTAGGTTAGGTTAGGTTAGGTTAGGTTAGGTTAGGTTAGGTTAGGTTAGGTTAGGTTAGGTTAGGTTAGGTTAGGTTAGGTTAGGTTAGGTTAGGTTAGGTTAGGTTAGGTTAGGTTAGGTTAGGTTAGGTTAGGTTAGGTTAGGTTAGGTTAGGTTAGGTTAGGTTAGGTTAGGTTAGGTTAGGTTAGGTTAGGTTAGGTTAGGTTAGGTTAGGTTAGGTTAGGTTAGGTTAGGTTAGGTTAGGTTAGGTTAGGTTAGGTTAGGTTAGGTTAGGTTAGGTTAGGTTAGGTTAGGTTAGGTTAGGTTAGGTTAGGTTAGGTTAGGTTAGGTTAGGTTAGGTTAGGTTAGGTTAGGTTAGGTTAGGTTAGGTTAGGTTAGGTTAGGTTAGGTTAGGTTAGGTTAGGTTAGGTTAGGTTAGGTTAGGTTAGGTTAGGTTAGGTTAGGTTAGGTTAGGTTAGGTTAGGTTAGGTTAGGTTAGGTTAGGTTAGGTTAGGTTAGGTTAGGTTAGGTTAGGTTAGGTTAGGTTAGGTTAGGTTAGGTTAGGTTAGGTTAGGTTAGGTTAGGTTAGGTTAGGTTAGGTTAGGTTAGGTTAGGTTAGGTTAGGTTAGGTTAGGTTAGGTTAGGTTAGGTTAGGTTAGGTTAGGTTAGGTTAGGTTAGGTTAGGTTAGGTTAGGTTAGGTTAGGTTAGGTTAGGTTAGGTTAGGTTAGGTTAGGTTAGGTTAGGTTAGGTTAGGTTAGGTTAGGTTAGGTTAGGTTAGGTTAGGTTAGGTTAGGTTAGGTTAGGTTAGGTTAGGTTAGGTTAGGTTAGGTTAGGTTAGGTTAGGTTAGGTTAGGTTAGGTTAGGTTAGGTTAGGTTAGGTTAGGTTAGGTTAGGTTAGGTTAGGTTAGGTTAGGTTAGGTTAGGTTAGGTTAGGTTAGGTTAGGTTAGGTTAGGTTAGGTTAGGTTAGGTTAGGTTAGGTTAGGTTAGGTTAGGTTAGGTTAGGTTAGGTTAGGTTAGGTTAGGTTAGGTTAGGTTAGGTTAGGTTAGGTTAGGTTAGGTTAGGTTAGGTTAGGTTAGGTTAGGTTAGGTTAGGTTAGGTTAGGTTAGGTTAGGTTAGGTTAGGTTAGGTTAGGTTAGGTTAGGTTAGGTTAGGTTAGGTTAGGTTAGGTTAGGTTAGGTTAGGTTAGGTTAGGTTAGGTTAGGTTAGGTTAGGTTAGGTTAGGTTAGGTTAGGTTAGGTTAGGTTAGGTTAGGTTAGGTTAGGTTAGGTTAGGTTAGGTTAGGTTAGGTTAGGTTAGGTTAGGTTAGGTTAGGTTAGGTTAGGTTAGGTTAGGTTAGGTTAGGTTAGGTTAGGTTAGGTTAGGTTAGGTTAGGTTAGGTTAGGTTAGGTTAGGTTAGGTTAGGTTAGGTTAGGTTAGGTTAGGTTAGGTTAGGTTAGGTTAGGTTAGGTTAGGTTAGGTTAGGTTAGGTTAGGTTAGGTTAGGTTAGGTTAGGTTAGGTTAGGTTAGGTTAGGTTAGGTTAGGTTAGGTTAGGTTAGGTTAGGTTAGGTTAGGTTAGGTTAGGTTAGGTTAGGTTAGGTTAGGTTAGGTTAGGTTAGGTTAGGTTAGGTTAGGTTAGGTTAGGTTAGGTTAGGTTAGGTTAGGTTAGGTTAGGTTAGGTTAGGTTAGGTTAGGTTAGGTTAGGTTAGGTTAGGTTAGGTTAGGTTAGGTTAGGTTAGGTTAGGTTAGGTTAGGTTAGGTTAGGTTAGGTTAGGTTAGGTTAGGTTAGGTTAGGTTAGGTTAGGTTAGGTTAGGTTAGGTTAGGTTAGGTTAGGTTAGGTTAGGTTAGGTTAGGTTAGGTTAGGTTAGGTTAGGTTAGGTTAGGTTAGGTTAGGTTAGGTTAGGTTAGGTTAGGTTAGGTTAGGTTAGGTTAGGTTAGGTTAGGTTAGGTTAGGTTAGGTTAGGTTAGGTTAGGTTAGGTTAGGTTAGGTTAGGTTAGGTTAGGTTAGGTTAGGTTAGGTTAGGTTAGGTTAGGTTAGGTTAGGTTAGGTTAGGTTAGGTTAGGTTAGGTTAGGTTAGGTTAGGTTAGGTTAGGTTAGGTTAGGTTAGGTTAGGTTAGGTTAGGTTAGGTTAGGTTAGGTTAGGTTAGGTTAGGTTAGGTTAGGTTAGGTTAGGTTAGGTTAGGTTAGGTTAGGTTAGGTTAGGTTAGGTTAGGTTAGGTTAGGTTAGGTTAGGTTAGGTTAGGTTAGGTTAGGTTAGGTTAGGTTAGGTTAGGTTAGGTTAGGTTAGGTTAGGTTAGGTTAGGTTAGGTTAGGTTAGGTTAGGTTAGGTTAGGTTAGGTTAGGTTAGGTTAGGTTAGGTTAGGTTAGGTTAGGTTAGGTTAGGTTAGGTTAGGTTAGGTTAGGTTAGGTTAGGTTAGGTTAGGTTAGGTTAGGTTAGGTTAGGTTAGGTTAGGTTAGGTTAGGTTAGGTTAGGTTAGGTTAGGTTAGGTTAGGTTAGGTTAGGTTAGGTTAGGTTAGGTTAGGTTAGGTTAGGTTAGGTTAGGTTAGGTTAGGTTAGGTTAGGTTAGGTTAGGTTAGGTTAGGTTAGGTTAGGTTAGGTTAGGTTAGGTTAGGTTAGGTTAGGTTAGGTTAGGTTAGGTTAGGTTAGGTTAGGTTAGGTTAGGTTAGGTTAGGTTAGGTTAGGTTAGGTTAGGTTAGGTTAGGTTAGGTTAGGTTAGGTTAGGTTAGGTTAGGTTAGGTTAGGTTAGGTTAGGTTAGGTTAGGTTAGGTTAGGTTAGGTTAGGTTAGGTTAGGTTAGGTTAGGTTAGGTTAGGTTAGGTTAGGTTAGGTTAGGTTAGGTTAGGTTAGGTTAGGTTAGGTTAGGTTAGGTTAGGTTAGGTTAGGTTAGGTTAGGTTAGGTTAGGTTAGGTTAGGTTAGGTTAGGTTAGGTTAGGTTAGGTTAGGTTAGGTTAGGTTAGGTTAGGTTAGGTTAGGTTAGGTTAGGTTAGGTTAGGTTAGGTTAGGTTAGGTTAGGTTAGGTTAGGTTAGGTTAGGTTAGGTTAGGTTAGGTTAGGTTAGGTTAGGTTAGGTTAGGTTAGGTTAGGTTAGGTTAGGTTAGGTTAGGTTAGGTTAGGTTAGGTTAGGTTAGGTTAGGTTAGGTTAGGTTAGGTTAGGTTAGGTTAGGTTAGGTTAGGTTAGGTTAGGTTAGGTTAGGTTAGGTTAGGTTAGGTTAGGTTAGGTTAGGTTAGGTTAGGTTAGGTTAGGTTAGGTTAGGTTAGGTTAGGTTAGGTTAGGTTAGGTTAGGTTAGGTTAGGTTAGGTTAGGTTAGGTTAGGTTAGGTTAGGTTAGGTTAGGTTAGGTTAGGTTAGGTTAGGTTAGGTTAGGTTAGGTTAGGTTAGGTTAGGTTAGGTTAGGTTAGGTTAGGTTAGGTTAGGTTAGGTTAGGTTAGGTTAGGTTAGGTTAGGTTAGGTTAGGTTAGGTTAGGTTAGGTTAGGTTAGGTTAGGTTAGGTTAGGTTAGGTTAGGTTAGGTTAGGTTAGGTTAGGTTAGGTTAGGTTAGGTTAGGTTAGGTTAGGTTAGGTTAGGTTAGGTTAGGTTAGGTTAGGTTAGGTTAGGTTAGGTTAGGTTAGGTTAGGTTAGGTTAGGTTAGGTTAGGTTAGGTTAGGTTAGGTTAGGTTAGGTTAGGTTAGGTTAGGTTAGGTTAGGTTAGGTTAGGTTAGGTTAGGTTAGGTTAGGTTAGGTTAGGTTAGGTTAGGTTAGGTTAGGTTAGGTTAGGTTAGGTTAGGTTAGGTTAGGTTAGGTTAGGTTAGGTTAGGTTAGGTTAGGTTAGGTTAGGTTAGGTTAGGTTAGGTTAGGTTAGGTTAGGTTAGGTTAGGTTAGGTTAGGTTAGGTTAGGTTAGGTTAGGTTAGGTTAGGTTAGGTTAGGTTAGGTTAGGTTAGGTTAGGTTAGGTTAGGTTAGGTTAGGTTAGGTTAGGTTAGGTTAGGTTAGGTTAGGTTAGGTTAGGTTAGGTTAGGTTAGGTTAGGTTAGGTTAGGTTAGGTTAGGTTAGGTTAGGTTAGGTTAGGTTAGGTTAGGTTAGGTTAGGTTAGGTTAGGTTAGGTTAGGTTAGGTTAGGTTAGGTTAGGTTAGGTTAGGTTAGGTTAGGTTAGGTTAGGTTAGGTTAGGTTAGGTTAGGTTAGGTTAGGTTAGGTTAGGTTAGGTTAGGTTAGGTTAGGTTAGGTTAGGTTAGGTTAGGTTAGGTTAGGTTAGGTTAGGTTAGGTTAGGTTAGGTTAGGTTAGGTTAGGTTAGGTTAGGTTAGGTTAGGTTAGGTTAGGTTAGGTTAGGTTAGGTTAGGTTAGGTTAGGTTAGGTTAGGTTAGGTTAGGTTAGGTTAGGTTAGGTTAGGTTAGGTTAGGTTAGGTTAGGTTAGGTTAGGTTAGGTTAGGTTAGGTTAGGTTAGGTTAGGTTAGGTTAGGTTAGGTTAGGTTAGGTTAGGTTAGGTTAGGTTAGGTTAGGTTAGGTTAGGTTAGGTTAGGTTAGGTTAGGTTAGGTTAGGTTAGGTTAGGTTAGGTTAGGTTAGGTTAGGTTAGGTTAGGTTAGGTTAGGTTAGGTTAGGTTAGGTTAGGTTAGGTTAGGTTAGGTTAGGTTAGGTTAGGTTAGGTTAGGTTAGGTTAGGTTAGGTTAGGTTAGGTTAGGTTAGGTTAGGTTAGGTTAGGTTAGGTTAGGTTAGGTTAGGTTAGGTTAGGTTAGGTTAGGTTAGGTTAGGTTAGGTTAGGTTAGGTTAGGTTAGGTTAGGTTAGGTTAGGTTAGGTTAGGTTAGGTTAGGTTAGGTTAGGTTAGGTTAGGTTAGGTTAGGTTAGGTTAGGTTAGGTTAGGTTAGGTTAGGTTAGGTTAGGTTAGGTTAGGTTAGGTTAGGTTAGGTTAGGTTAGGTTAGGTTAGGTTAGGTTAGGTTAGGTTAGGTTAGGTTAGGTTAGGTTAGGTTAGGTTAGGTTAGGTTAGGTTAGGTTAGGTTAGGTTAGGTTAGGTTAGGTTAGGTTAGGTTAGGTTAGGTTAGGTTAGGTTAGGTTAGGTTAGGTTAGGTTAGGTTAGGTTAGGTTAGGTTAGGTTAGGTTAGGTTAGGTTAGGTTAGGTTAGGTTAGGTTAGGTTAGGTTAGGTTAGGTTAGGTTAGGTTAGGTTAGGTTAGGTTAGGTTAGGTTAGGTTAGGTTAGGTTAGGTTAGGTTAGGTTAGGTTAGGTTAGGTTAGGTTAGGTTAGGTTAGGTTAGGTTAGGTTAGGTTAGGTTAGGTTAGGTTAGGTTAGGTTAGGTTAGGTTAGGTTAGGTTAGGTTAGGTTAGGTTAGGTTAGGTTAGGTTAGGTTAGGTTAGGTTAGGTTAGGTTAGGTTAGGTTAGGTTAGGTTAGGTTAGGTTAGGTTAGGTTAGGTTAGGTTAGGTTAGGTTAGGTTAGGTTAGGTTAGGTTAGGTTAGGTTAGGTTAGGTTAGGTTAGGTTAGGTTAGGTTAGGTTAGGTTAGGTTAGGTTAGGTTAGGTTAGGTTAGGTTAGGTTAGGTTAGGTTAGGTTAGGTTAGGTTAGGTTAGGTTAGGTTAGGTTAGGTTAGGTTAGGTTAGGTTAGGTTAGGTTAGGTTAGGTTAGGTTAGGTTAGGTTAGGTTAGGTTAGGTTAGGTTAGGTTAGGTTAGGTTAGGTTAGGTTAGGTTAGGTTAGGTTAGGTTAGGTTAGGTTAGGTTAGGTTAGGTTAGGTTAGGTTAGGTTAGGTTAGGTTAGGTTAGGTTAGGTTAGGTTAGGTTAGGTTAGGTTAGGTTAGGTTAGGTTAGGTTAGGTTAGGTTAGGTTAGGTTAGGTTAGGTTAGGTTAGGTTAGGTTAGGTTAGGTTAGGTTAGGTTAGGTTAGGTTAGGTTAGGTTAGGTTAGGTTAGGTTAGGTTAGGTTAGGTTAGGTTAGGTTAGGTTAGGTTAGGTTAGGTTAGGTTAGGTTAGGTTAGGTTAGGTTAGGTTAGGTTAGGTTAGGTTAGGTTAGGTTAGGTTAGGTTAGGTTAGGTTAGGTTAGGTTAGGTTAGGTTAGGTTAGGTTAGGTTAGGTTAGGTTAGGTTAGGTTAGGTTAGGTTAGGTTAGGTTAGGTTAGGTTAGGTTAGGTTAGGTTAGGTTAGGTTAGGTTAGGTTAGGTTAGGTTAGGTTAGGTTAGGTTAGGTTAGGTTAGGTTAGGTTAGGTTAGGTTAGGTTAGGTTAGGTTAGGTTAGGTTAGGTTAGGTTAGGTTAGGTTAGGTTAGGTTAGGTTAGGTTAGGTTAGGTTAGGTTAGGTTAGGTTAGGTTAGGTTAGGTTAGGTTAGGTTAGGTTAGGTTAGGTTAGGTTAGGTTAGGTTAGGTTAGGTTAGGTTAGGTTAGGTTAGGTTAGGTTAGGTTAGGTTAGGTTAGGTTAGGTTAGGTTAGGTTAGGTTAGGTTAGGTTAGGTTAGGTTAGGTTAGGTTAGGTTAGGTTAGGTTAGGTTAGGTTAGGTTAGGTTAGGTTAGGTTAGGTTAGGTTAGGTTAGGTTAGGTTAGGTTAGGTTAGGTTAGGTTAGGTTAGGTTAGGTTAGGTTAGGTTAGGTTAGGTTAGGTTAGGTTAGGTTAGGTTAGGTTAGGTTAGGTTAGGTTAGGTTAGGTTAGGTTAGGTTAGGTTAGGTTAGGTTAGGTTAGGTTAGGTTAGGTTAGGTTAGGTTAGGTTAGGTTAGGTTAGGTTAGGTTAGGTTAGGTTAGGTTAGGTTAGGTTAGGTTAGGTTAGGTTAGGTTAGGTTAGGTTAGGTTAGGTTAGGTTAGGTTAGGTTAGGTTAGGTTAGGTTAGGTTAGGTTAGGTTAGGTTAGGTTAGGTTAGGTATAGGTTAGGTTAGGTTAGGTTAGGTTAGGTTAGGTTAGGTTAGGTTAGGTTAGGTTAGGTTAGGTTAGGTTAGGTTAGGTTAGGTTAGGTTAGGTTAGGTTAGGTTAGGTTAGGTTAGGTTAGGTTAGGTTAGGTTAGGTTAGGTTAGGTTAGGTTAGGTTAGGTTAGGTTAGGTTAGGTTAGGTTAGGTTAGGTTAGGTTAGGTTAGGTTAGGTTAGGTTAGGTTAGGTTAGGTTAGGTTAGGTTAGGTTAGGTTAGGTTAGGTTAGGTTAGGTTAGGTTAGGTTAGGTTAGGTTAGGTTAGGTTAGGTTAGGTTAGGTTAGGTTAGGTTAGGTTAGGTTAGGTTAGGTTAGGTTAGGTTAGGTTAGGTTAGGTTAGGTTAGGTTAGGTTAGGTTAGGTTAGGTTAGGTTAGGTTAGGTTAGGTTAGGTTAGGTTAGGTTAGGTTAGGTTAGGTTAGGTTAGGTTAGGTTAGGTTAGGTTAGGTTAGGTTAGGTTAGGTTAGGTTAGGTTAGGTTAGGTTAGGTTAGGTTAGGTTAGGTTAGGTTAGGTTAGGTTAGGTTAGGTTAGGTTAGGTTAGGTTAGGTTAGGTTAGGTTAGGTTAGGTTAGGTTAGGTTAGGTTAGGTTAGGTTAGGTTAGGTTAGGTTAGGTTAGGTTAGGTTAGGTTAGGTTAGGTTAGGTTAGGTTAGGTTAGGTTAGGTTAGGTTAGGTTAGGTTAGGTTAGGTTAGGTTAGGTTAGGTTAGGTTAGGTTAGGTTAGGTTAGGTTAGGTTAGGTTAGGTTAGGTTAGGTTAGGTTAGGTTAGGTTAGGTTAGGTTAGGTTAGGTTAGGTTAGGTTAGGTTAGGTTAGGTTAGGTTAGGTTAGGTTAGGTTAGGTTAGGTTAGGTTAGGTTAGGTTAGGTTAGGTTAGGTTAGGTTAGGTTAGGTTAGGTTAGGTTAGGTTAGGTTAGGTTAGGTTAGGTTAGGTTAGGTTAGGTTAGGTTAGGTTAGGTTAGGTTAGGTTAGGTTAGGTTAGGTTAGGTTAGGTTAGGTTAGGTTAGGTTAGGTTAGGTTAGGTTAGGTTAGGTTAGGTTAGGTTAGGTTAGGTTAGGTTAGGTTAGGTTAGGTTAGGTTAGGTTAGGTTAGGTTAGGTTAGGTTAGGTTAGGTTAGGTTAGGTTAGGTTAGGTTAGGTTAGGTTAGGTTAGGTTAGGTTAGGTTAGGTTAGGTTAGGTTAGGTTAGGTTAGGTTAGGTTAGGTTAGGTTAGGTTAGGTTAGGTTAGGTTAGGTTAGGTTAGGTTAGGTTAGGTTAGGTTAGGTTAGGTTAGGTTAGGTTAGGTTAGGTTAGGTTAGGTTAGGTTAGGTTAGGTTAGGTTAGGTTAGGTTAGGTTAGGTTAGGTTAGGTTAGGTTAGGTTAGGTTAGGTTAGGTTAGGTTAGGTTAGGTTAGGTTAGGTTAGGTTAGGTTAGGTTAGGTTAGGTTAGGTTAGGTTAGGTTAGGTTAGGTTAGTTAGGTTAGGTTAGGTTAGGTTAGGTTAGGTTAGGTTAGGTTAGGTTAGGTTAGGTTAGGTTAGGTTAGGTTAGGTTAGGTTAGGTTAGGTTAGGTTAGGTTAGGTTAGGTTAGGTTAGGTTAGGTTAGGTTAGGTTAGGTTAGGTTAGGTTAGGTTAGGTTAGGTTAGGTTAGGTTAGGTTAGGTTAGGTTAGGTTAGGTTAGGTTAGGTTAGGTTAGGTTAGGTTAGGTTAGGTTAGGTTAGGTTAGGTTAGGTTAGGTTAGGTTAGGTTAGGTTAGGTTAGGTTAGGTTAGGTTAGGTTAGGTTAGGTTAGGTTAGGTTAGGTTAGGTTAGGTTAGGTTAGGTTAGGTTAGGTTAGGTTAGGTTAGGTTAGGTTAGGTTAGGTTAGGTTAGGTTAGGTTAGGTTAGGTTAGGTTAGGTTAGGTTAGGTTAGGTTAGGTTAGGTTAGGTTAGGTTAGGTTAGGTTAGGTTAGGTTAGGTTAGGTTAGGTTAGGTTAGGTTAGGTTAGGTTAGGTTAGGTTAGGTTAGGTTAGGTTAGGTTAGGTTAGGTTAGGTTAGGTTAGGTTAGGTTAGGTTAGGTTAGGTTAGGTTAGGTTAGGTTAGGTTAGGTTAGGTTAGGTTAGGTTAGGTTAGGTTAGGTTAGGTTAGGTTAGGTTAGGTTAGGTTAGGTTAGGTTAGGTTAGGTTAGGTTAGGTTAGGTTAGGTTAGGTTAGGTTAGGTTAGGTTAGGTTAGGTTAGGTTAGGTTAGGTTAGGTTAGGTTAGGTTAGGTTAGGTTAGGTTAGGTTAGGTTAGGTTAGGTTAGGTTAGGTTAGGTTAGGTTAGGTTAGGTTAGGTTAGGTTAGGTTAGGTTAGGTTAGGTTAGGTTAGGTTAGGTTAGGTTAGGTTAGGTTAGGTTAGGTTAGGTTAGGTTAGGTTAGGTTAGGTTAGGTTAGGTTAGGTTAGGTTAGGTTAGGTTAGGTTAGGTTAGGTTAGGTTAGGTTAGGTTAGGTTAGGTTAGGTTAGGTTAGGTTAGGTTAGGTTAGGTTAGGTTAGGTTAGGTTAGGTTAGGTTAGGTTAGGTTAGGTTAGGTTAGGTTAGGTTAGGTTAGGTTAGGTTAGGTTAGGTTAGGTTAGGTTAGGTTAGGTTAGGTTAGGTTAGGTTAGGTTAGGTTAGGTTAGGTTAGGTTAGGTTAGGTTAGGTTAGGTTAGGTTAGGTTAGGTTAGGTTAGGTTAGGTTAGGTTAGGTTAGGTTAGGTTAGGTTAGGTTAGGTTAGGTTAGGTTAGGTTAGGTTAGGTTAGGTTAGGTTAGGTTAGGTTAGGTTAGGTTAGGTTAGGTTAGGTTAGGTTAGGTTAGGTTAGGTTAGGTTAGGTTAGGTTAGGTTAGGTTAGGTTAGGTTAGGTTAGGTTAGGTTAGGTTAGGTTAGGTTAGGTTAGGTTAGGTTAGGTTAGGTTAGGTTAGGTTAGGTTAGGTTAGGTTAGGTTAGGTTAGGTTAGGTTAGGTTAGGTTAGGTTAGGTTAGGTTAGGTTAGGTTAGGTTAGGTTAGGTTAGGTTAGGTTAGGTTAGGTTAGGTTAGGTTAGGTTAGGTTAGGTTAGGTTAGGTTAGGTTAGGTTAGGTTAGGTTAGGTTAGGTTAGGTTAGGTTAGGTTAGGTTAGGTTAGGTTAGGTTAGGTTAGGTTAGGTTAGGTTAGGTTAGGTTAGGTTAGGTTAGGTTAGGTTAGGTTAGGTTAGGTTAGGTTAGGTTAGGTTAGGTTAGGTTAGGTTAGGTTAGGTTAGGTTAGGTTAGGTTAGGTTAGGTTAGGTTAGGTTAGGTTAGGTTAGGTTAGGTTAGGTTAGGTTAGGTTAGGTTAGGTTAGGTTAGGTTAGGTTAGGTTAGGTTAGGTTAGGTTAGGTTAGGTTAGGTTAGGTTAGGTTAGGTTAGGTTAGGTTAGGTTAGGTTAGGTTAGGTTAGGTTAGGTTAGGTTAGGTTAGGTTAGGTTAGGTTAGGTTAGGTTAGGTTAGGTTAGGTTAGGTTAGGTTAGGTTAGGTTAGGTTAGGTTAGGTTAGGTTAGGTTAGGTTAGGTTAGGTTAGGTTAGGTTAGGTTAGGTTAGGTTAGGTTAGGTTAGGTTAGGTTAGGTTAGGTTAGGTTAGGTTAGGTTAGGTTAGGTTAGGTTAGGTTAGGTTAGGTTAGGTTAGGTTAGGTTAGGTTAGGTTAGGTTAGGTTAGGTTAGGTTAGGTTAGGTTAGGTTAGGTTAGGTTAGGTTAGGTTAGGTTAGGTTAGGTTAGGTTAGGTTAGGTTAGGTTAGGTTAGGTTAGGTTAGGTTAGGTTAGGTTAGGTTAGGTTAGGTTAGGTTAGGTTAGGTTAGGTTAGGTTAGGTTAGGTTAGGTTAGGTTAGGTTAGGTTAGGTTAGGTTAGGTTAGGTTAGGTTAGGTTAGGTTAGGTTAGGTTAGGTTAGGTTAGGTTAGGTTAGGTTAGGTTAGGTTAGGTTAGGTTAGGTTAGGTTAGGTTAGGTTAGGTTAGGTTAGGTTAGGTTAGGTTAGGTTAGGTTAGGTTAGGTTAGGTTAGGTTAGGTTAGGTTAGGTTAGGTTAGGTTAGGTTAGGTTAGGTTAGGTTAGGTTAGGTTAGGTTAGGTTAGGTTAGGTTAGGTTAGGTTAGGTTAGGTTAGGTTAGGTTAGGTTAGGTTAGGTTAGGTTAGGTTAGGTTAGGTTAGGTTAGGTTAGGTTAGGTTAGGTTAGGTTAGGTTAGGTTAGGTTAGGTTAGGTTAGGTTAGGTTAGGTTAGGTTAGGTTAGGTTAGGTTAGGTTAGGTTAGGTTAGGTTAGGTTAGGTTAGGTTAGGTTAGGTTAGGTTAGGTTAGGTTAGGTTAGGTTAGGTTAGGTTAGGTTAGGTTAGGTTAGGTTAGGTTAGGTTAGGTTAGGTTAGGTTAGGTTAGGTTAGGTTAGGTTAGGTTAGGTTAGGTTAGGTTAGGTTAGGTTAGGTTAGGTTAGGTTAGGTTAGGTTAGGTTAGGTTAGGTTAGGTTAGGTTAGGTTAGGTTAGGTTAGGTTAGGTTAGGTTAGGTTAGGTTAGGTTAGGTTAGGTTAGGTTAGGTTCGGTTAGGTTAGGTTAGGTTAGGTTAGGTTAGGTTAGGTTAGGTTAGGTTAGGTTAGGTTAGGTTAGGTTAGGTTAGGTTAGGTTAGGTTAGGTTAGGTTAGGTTAGGTTAGGTTAGGTTAGGTTAGGTTAGGTTAGGTTAGGTTAGGTTAGGTTAGGTTAGGTTAGGTTAGGTTAGGTTAGGTTAGGTTAGGTTAGGTTAGGTTAGGTTAGGTTAGGTTAGGTTAGGTTAGGTTAGGTTAGGTTAGGTTAGGTTAGGTTAGGTTAGGTTAGGTTAGGTTAGGTTAGGTTAGGTTAGGTTAGGTTAGGTTAGGTTAGGTTAGGTTAGGTTAGGTTAGGTTAGGTTAGGTTAGGTTAGGTTAGGTTAGGTTAGGTTAGGTTAGGTTAGGTTAGGTTAGGTTAGGTTAGGTTAGGTTAGGTTAGGTTAGGTTAGGTTAGGTTAGGTTAGGTTAGGTTAGGTTAGGTTAGGTTAGGTTAGGTTAGGTTAGGTTAGGTTAGGTTAGGTTAGGTTAGGTTAGGTTAGGTTAGGTTAGGTTAGGTTAGGTTAGGTTAGGTTAGGTTAGGTTAGGTTAGGTTAGGTTAGGTTAGGTTAGGTTAGGTTAGGTTAGGTTAGGTTAGGTTAGGTTAGGTTAGGTTAGGTTAGGTTAGGTTAGGTTAGGTTAGGTTAGGTTAGGTTAGGTTAGGTTAGGTTAGGTTAGGTTAGGTTAGGTTAGGTTAGGTTAGGTTAGGTTAGGTTAGGTTAGGTTAGGTTAGGTTAGGTTAGGTTAGGTTAGGTTAGGTTAGGTTAGGTTAGGTTAGGTTAGGTTAGGTTAGGTTAGGTTAGGTTAGGTTAGGTTAGGTTAGGTTAGGTTAGGTTAGGTTAGGTTAGGTTAGGTTAGGTTAGGTTAGGTTAGGTTAGGTTAGGTTAGGTTAGGTTAGGTTAGGTTAGGTTAGGTTAGGTTAGGTTAGGTTAGGTTAGGTTAGGTTAGGTTAGGTTAGGTTAGGTTAGGTTAGGTTAGGTTAGGTTAGGTTAGGTTAGGTTAGGTTAGGTTAGGTTAGGTTAGGTTAGGTTAGGTTAGGTTAGGTTAGGTTAGGTTAGGTTAGGTTAGGTTAGGTTAGGTTAGGTTAGGTTAGGTTAGGTTAGGTTAGGTTAGGTTAGGTTAGGTTAGGTTAGGTTAGGTTAGGTTAGGTTAGGTTAGGTTAGGTTAGGTTAGGTTAGGTTAGGTTAGGTTAGGTTAGGTTAGGTTAGGTTAGGTTAGGTTAGGTTAGGTTAGGTTAGGTTAGGTTAGGTTAGGTTAGGTTAGGTTAGGTTAGGTTAGGTTAGGTTAGGTTAGGTTAGGTTAGGTTAGGTTAGGTTAGGTTAGGTTAGGTTAGGTTAGGTTAGGTTAGGTTAGGTTAGGTTAGGTTAGGTTAGGTTAGGTTAGGTTAGGTTAGGTTAGGTTAGGTTAGGTTAGGTTAGGTTAGGTTAGGTTAGGTTAGGTTAGGTTAGGTTAGGTTAGGTTAGGTTAGGTTAGGTTAGGTTAGGTTAGGTTAGGTTAGGTTAGGTTAGGTTAGGTTAGGTTAG
>OW285214.1:19532500-19536720 GCA_935421205.1 Xylocampa areola | reverse complement strand
AAAAAAAAAAAAAAAAAAAAAAAACCGAAGTTCTCGGGTCCTAATTGATCGATTTTCGTCTAGTTTTTGGCATTAACGTTTGTAATTAATTAATATCTTACTGTCCGGCGTGTGTCCGTACGTCCAGAATCCAAAAATTATATTATATTAACGAATTTATAATTTGGCATATAATTGATAGGGAATTAAATTGTTTTATTGATATCCCTATTGTTTTTTGGCAATATTTTGATTTTAAATAATTCACAACCACCAAATTGATAGCTGGCGTGCGTGTCCGCGACCGCGATATATTTAATTTTATTCTAAATTTATTTTTTTATATAAAAAACATCGAAAAACACGGTATTTCGTGTTTATTTTCAAAAATTTCCACTACACATCCCCCAATTTTGGTCTCATAATATCCCTCTCGTCCGCACCTATCCATTGACACCCCACAAGTGGGGGTTGCGAGCAGAGAAAGTCAAAAAAATCACATTGTTATTGTTCCACAGTACAGTATACAGTAGTACCGAGTCTACCTAAGGGGTGACATATTTTATTAAAATTTGAAGTTCTCGGGTCCTAATTGATCGATTTTCGTCTAGTTTTTGGCATTAACGTTTGTAATTAATTAATATCTTACTGTCCGGCGTGTGTCCGTACGTCCAGAATCCAAAAATTATATTATATTAACGAATTTATAATTTGGCATATAATTGATAGGGAATTAAATTGTTTTATTGATATCCCTATTGTTTTTTGGCAATATTTTGATTTTAAATAATTCACAACCACCAAATTGATAGCTGGCGTGCGTGTCCGCGACCGCGATATATTTAATTTTATTCTAAATTTATTTTTTTATATAAAAAACATCGAAAAACACGGTATTTCGTGTTTATTTTCAAAAATTTCCACTACACATCCCCCAATTTTGGTCTCATAATATCCCTCTCGTCCGCACCTATCCATTGACACCCCACAAGTGGGGGTTGCGAGCAGAGAAAGTCAAAAAAATCACATTGTTATTGTTCCACAGTACAGTATACAGTAGTACCGAGTCTACCTAAGGGGTGACATATTTTATTAAAATTTGAAGTTCTCGGGTCCTAATTGATCGATTTTCGTCTAGTTTTTGGCATTAACGTTTGTAATTAATTAATATCTTACTGTCCGGCGTGTGTCCGTACGTCCAGAATCCAAAAATTATATTATATTAACGAATTTATAATTTGGCATATAATTGATAGGGAATTAAATTGTTTTATTGATATCCCTATTGTTTTTTGGCAATATTTTGATTTTAAATAATTCACAACCACCAAATTGATAGCTGGCGTGCGTGTCCGCGACCGCGATATATTTAATTTTATTCTAAATTTATTTTTTTATATAAAAAACATCGAAAAACACGGTATTTCGTGTTTATTTTCAAAAATTTCCACTACACATCCCCCAATTTTGGTCTCATAATATCCCTCTCGTCCGCACCTATCCATTGACACCCCACAAGTGGGGGTTGCGAGCAGAGAAAGTCAAAAAAATCACATTGTTATTGTTCCACAGTACAGTATACAGTAGTACCGAGTCTACCTAAGGGGTGACATATTTTATTAAAATTTGAAGTTCTCGGGTCCTAATTGATCGATTTTCGTCTAGTTTTTGGCATTAACGTTTGTAATTAATTAATATCTTACTGTCCGGCGTGTGTCCGTACGTCCAGAATCCAAAAATTATATTATATTAACGAATTTATAATTTGGCATATAATTGATAGGGAATTAAATTGTTTTATTGATATCCCTATTGTTTTTTGGCAATATTTTGATTTTAAATAATTCACAACCACCAAATTGATAGCTGGCGTGCGTGTCCGCGACCGCGATATATTTAATTTTATTCTAAATTTATTTTTTTATATAAAAAACATCGAAAAACACGGTATTTCGTGTTTATTTTCAAAAATTTCCACTACACATCCCCCAATTTTGGTCTCATAATATCCCTCTCGTCCGCACCTATCCATTGACACCCCACAAGTGGGGGTTGCGAGCAGAGAAAGTCAAAAAAATCACATTGTTATTGTTCCACAGTACAGTATACAGTAGTACCGAGTCTACCTAAGGGGTGACATATTTTATTAAAATTTGAAGTTCTCGGGTCCTAATTGATCGATTTTCGTCTAGTTTTTGGCATTAACGTTTGTAATTAATTAATATCTTACTGTCCGGCGTGTGTCCGTACGTCCAGAATCCAAAAATTATATTATATTAACGAATTTATAATTTGGCATATAATTGATAGGGAATTAAATTGTTTTATTGATATCCCTATTGTTTTTTGGCAATATTTTGATTTTAAATAATTCACAACCACCAAATTGATAGCTGGCGTGCGTGTCCGCGACCGCGATATATTTAATTTTATTCTAAATTTATTTTTTTATATAAAAAACATCGAAAAACACGGTATTTCGTGTTTATTTTCAAAAATTTCCACTACACATCCCCCAATTTTGGTCTCATAATATCCCTCTCGTCCGCACCTATCCATTGACACCCCACAAGTGGGGGTTGCGAGCAGAGAAAGTCAAAAAAATCACATTGTTATTGTTCCACAGTACAGTATACAGTAGTACCGAGTCTACCTAAGGGGTGACATATTTTATTAAAATTTGAAGTTCTCGGGTCCTAATTGATCGATTTTCGTCTAGTTTTTGGCATTAACGTTTGTAATTAATTAATATCTTACTGTCCGGCGTGTGTCCGTACGTCCAGAATCCAAAAATTATATTATATTAACGAATTTATAATTTGGCATATAATTGATAGGGAATTAAATTGTTTTATTGATATCCCTATTGTTTTTTGGCAATATTTTGATTTTAAATAATTCACAACCACCAAATTGATAGCTGGCGTGCGTGTCCGCGACCGCGATATATTTAATTTTATTCTAAATTTATTTTTTTATATAAAAAACATCGAAAAACACGGTATTTCGTGTTTATTATGATCTATATACGGTGAAGCGAGGAAGACCCCTGCCGGAGGCGGGGGATCGGCAAGTCGAGACCAGGACTCCGTTCTTTCGCTTGCCGCATCCCGCCCTTCGGCCGGAGGTGCGCTTCACCGTACTGGACCGCCTCGATGATAGCGAGCCTGGGGCAAGACCATGCGCCCCCGTCAGCATTTACACTGACGGCAGCAAGATCGAAGGGAAAGTGGGATGCGCGATCTCCTGCTGGCGAGACGGTGGCGAAGTGTTCAACAAGAAATACCGGCTGGAACCATTTTGTACGGTATTCCAGTCCGAGTTGTTTGCGCTTCGCCAAGCGGTAAGGCTCACGATGGAGGACCAGCGTTTCAGGGAGTGTGACATATTGAGCGATTCACGCTCCTCCCTGGACGCAATGGGTAATCCGCGGTCCACGCACCCGCTGGTGTGCGACATTAGGAAAAGTCTGTCGCGGGCTGCCGAACAGGGCTGCATAGTCAATCTCTGGTGGGTGCGCGCTCATGTCGGTACCATTGGCAACGAGCGCGCCGATGAACTCGCCAAGCATGCAGCCCTTTATAAGAAAACGGCAGCAGACTACGACAGATTTCCGCTTTCGTACGCCAGACGGGCGATACGCCAACGTACCCTGAATGCCTGGCAGCAAGAATATACCCTGTCCGGAAAGGGCAGGATTACCAAGTTGTTCTTTCCGGACGTGCGCCAGGCATTCCGAACAATTGAGAGGGTTGGCGTGTCCTACTGGAAAAGCCAAGCGTGGACCGGGCATGGCGGCAATGCCGCGTACCTCCATCGTTTTAAGCGCTGCGACGACCCGGGCTGTTTTTGCTCCCCTGACACCGGGCAGACAGTCGAGCATGTCCTGAATGATTGTCCGGCATTCAGCTCTCGAAGGTTGCAGCTCGAATTCGAGGTCGATGAGTCTCTATCGACCTCAACATGGAGCTCCCTTCTGGCCGGCAAGATTTCGGGACCTAAATTTGCCGACTTCTGCATCGGTGTAATGAAAGCAGTGGCACGGAACAACGGTGCCACTGTAGTTGATTGACTCGGAGAAGAGATGTGATTAAGACAAGTCTTATATGATGGAGAATAAGGATGAGTGGGGGGAAAAAAAAATGTTAAATGTAGAAAATTAGGTAAAATTAAAACTCATTTATTAAAATGTCAATAAATTAGGAAAAATTTAGAATATAAAAAAAAAACAAGGCCAATAC